>CM060371.1:27268753-27293347 GCA_030545235.1 Helianthus tuberosus
AAAAATGATGTGTAAAGAGAGTTGTTTGGAGAAAGTGTGGGTGAATTTTTGTATAAAAATGGTTAGAGTAAAGTCCTATTTGAGTCCTTGTAGTTTGTTCAGTTTAACCGTTTGAATCCAAAAACCAAAACTGTCTTGATTTGAGTCCCTGTGGTTTCTAATTTTAACCATTTGAATCCAAAAGTAAACAACATCCAAATCAGAAACATTTGGGTTTTGGATTCAAATGGTTAAATTTAGAGACCACAGGGACTCAAATGGTTAAAATTAGAGACCACAGGGACTCAAATCAAGACAGTTTTGGTTTTTGGATTCAAACGGTTAAAGTGCACAAACCACAGGGACTCAAATAGGACTTTACTCAAATGGTTAAATGTGTGGGTATTTATATAGGTTTTAAATTAAATGAATTTATTTTTTTTAAGTAGCCGTTGTTAAACGGCATGATTGAAGGGGCCCACCATATTTGGCTCGTCTCCATCGTCGTGGAGGAGCCGCTTGAGACGCGACGGGCCATAAGGGCCGGTGTGGGACGACCCGGGACGTGGGCGACGGACCGGGGACGTACCCCATACCCTTTGGTCTAATACTCTGTATGGTGGCATACGGAGGACGTAACCAAACTTTTAGGGGGACAATCGACATTTTTTTTCTAAAAATAACACTAGAATTTCTTTTTAGGAGGGGCGTCCGCCCCTGATTTATGTCCATGTTCTTATGTAAGGCCGGAGGGTGGGGGGGGGGGGGGGCGCCACCCTCGCCATGTCACCGCCTATAGCGCCCCCGGCGCTATACACCCACACCCTGAACATTAAGTCGGGGCGCTATAGAGCCCTCGCCAACATGATAACGGCCGAAAATTGCGTGGATCGAGACAGAAAGGTCAAATGTGACCGTTTTAAAACGTTAAAAAAAAATTAAACTTTTTATCTATATATATATATATATATAAACCTTACACCATAAAACACACCTCTATCTCAAAAACCAATCACAAATCTACCACCCAAACACACACCAATCACAACTAGAAAATGGCATCCGATTCTTCGAGCTCTTCATCCGATGGTGGTTTCGACGACATGGTTATCACAATGACGCAGGAGGTGATTAATAATTTGCAAGAAGAAGTCCAATCCTCTACGTCGCGTATTAGGCAACCGCCTCTTGAACGGGATCGGTTAGGTGCTCATGAACGTCTAGTGCACGATTATTTTTGTGAAAATCCGTTGTACGATGATGGCCAGTTTAGGCGCAGGTTTCGTATGAGCCGTCGTCTTTTCGTTAAAATTTCTAGTGATCTTGCGGGCGAGTTCCCTTTTTTCACGCAAAGAGAAAGTGCAAGTCACAAAGTTGGTTTCTCTGGAATACAAAAGTGTACAGCAGCAATCAGGCAACTAGCGTATGGCACAGCGAGTGATGCGTGGGATGAATATTTAAGGATGTCGGCAAGAATGTGTCGTGACTCTCTTGAAAATTTCTGTGAAGGTAATTTTTTTGTTGACTATTCTTTCTTTAATGTTATTATTTTTATTTACATATTATTATAATTTTTTTTAACACTATTATTTATCTAAGGTTATTATTTTTATTTACATATTATTATAATTTTTTTAACACTATTACTTTTGTAGGTGTTATCTCTCTGTACGGGAGACACTACTTGCGGATGCCAACCGCCGCGGACGTTCCACTTCTATACGAGGCCCATCAGCGCATACACGGTTTTCCTGGGATGTTGGGGAGTCTTGATTGCACGCACTGGGATTGGGCGTCATGTCCAACCGCCTGGAAAGGGCAACATCATCGTGGTGACCACGATGGTCCCACCCTAATATTACAAGCGGTCGCTTCTCAAGATTTATGGATTTGGCATGCGTACTTTGGCATGGCCGGTGCGAACAATGACATCGCTGTTTTAATGTCCTCGAATCTTTTCGACGATGTCATAGACGGTGTTGCACCAAATACTTCATTCTATGCAAACGACGTGGAGTATAAGTATGGGTACTATCTCACAGACGGTATTTATCCCGAGTGGGCGACGTTGGTAAAAACTCTTTCGTGTCCAGATGATGAAAAAAGATTGTATTTCAAGAAAAAACAAGTGTCAGCAAGAAAAGATATCGAGCGGGCTTTCGGTGTCTTAAAAAAGAGATGGTCTATCATCGCCCAGCCGTCGAGGATACTTGAAAAAAAAATGAGAAACGTCATGTATACGTGCATCATTTTGCATAACATGATATTGGAGGATTCTGGTAGAGCGTTTTGTGGAGAAAGTTATGATGAAAGTATCCAACCGACGAACCCAATACTAACATACGCTGAAAAAGAAGCTATCCGATCGAAGGTACGAGACAGGAACACACACCATAACCTTCGAGCCGATCTGACCGAGCACCTATGGTTTTATCGTGAACAAGGAGGAGACGACGAAGACGACGAGTGACTTTTTTTTAAACTCTGGCATTGTATGGTTTTTATTTAAATTATGACATTTTATTTATATTATTTCAATTATGGTTTTTATTTAAATTATGACATTTTATTTATATTATTTCAATTATGGCATTTTATTTAAAATATATAAATTATGTGGTATAAATTAATATATGAAAATTAAAAGATTTTTAAAATAACAAATAATTAGGCAATGATGAGGGGCTCCATTCCACACCCAGCAAATTACGTGGGGGGGGGGGGGGGGGGGGGGGGTTATAAAGCCCTTTGGCTGATGTGGCGCCTAAGTGGCGCTGAGGTGTCCTTATAAGGCCCAAGGGGCTCCATCCCACACCCTCTAGCCTAATAAATAAATCTTATTGTAATCTTTTTATATAAATTTTGAACGATGGATTTTAATCACTACCTTTATTCGATGAATTAAAATATTAGGATAGACTTTAAAAATATATAAACTTAATTGTTAAAATAATAAAAACACGGAGATTAATCGATTACATACATGCTTCATGCCGTTAAAAAAGAAAAATAACATATCTGCTTTATGATCTGCAAAAAAAATTTGAAAAAAAATTTTGAACATGTGAACCAGATCTTAATATTTAGATTTTTCTTATCATTATTATATTAATATTTGGATTTTTCTCATCATACATTAATAATTGCGAAAACTGGCTGTCAACCAATAAGAAGAGCACACGTGGACTTTTAGTGACAGAAGAGAAGTGTCTAGAAATGATCTGGCCAAGGATGGTTTTGCCATGTAGTGGTGAGACTACTATTCCTTTCAATTATGTTACAATTATTGCACTCGTATTCTTCATAGCTTCCAACTCAATTACAATCGGTGATGGAACCAGACTTTAATGATCGGGGGTCGCAATATATTTTTTGCATACACACAGGTAGCATTTTTTTCGGTTGGTGTAGTACGACCCCTATAACCATTGTAACTTGCTAACGGTAAGCTATACACTTTTACCGATTCTTGAGTTTTTTTAAGAAAGTTTTTTTCTTTATTAAAATCTATACTATATAACAAAAGAAACCACTTTTTAGACACTTGTCATCATATTAGGCAATCTTTTATAGATAATTATTATTATAGTTTAATCTCTTCTAATTAATTATAGATAACCCTCTACTAAATATTATTTAGTTTAATATCTTATATTATAGATAACCCTCCTACTAAATATTATTAGTTTAATATCTTATTGATAAGAGTTAATTACTGTTTTTTCCCTGTGGTTTGTCAAAATTCACTATTTCGGTCCATTAGTTTAAAAATTGCGATTTCAATCCCTGTGGTTTCACTTTCGTAACCATTTCAGTCCACATCGTAACCATTTCAATCCATGTACTTAACAGAATAATGGATTGAAATATATAACTTTTTATTATTTGATATATAAAATTAGATTTATTCAATTCGTACAATACACGGAGTTTTTTAAGGATACATTTTTTTTATTATTTACAGAAAATTACATTTATTCAAACCGTGTAGTGCGCATATTTTTAAAGACGTATTTTTTTATGATTTGGTATATAAAATTACATTTATTCAACCCGTGTAATAAATGAGGTTTTTAAAGATGTATTATTTTATTATTTGGTAAACAATATTACATTTATTCAACCCGTGTAATACACATGGTTTTAAAGATATAACTTTTTTATTTGGTATATAAAATTACATTTATTCAATCCGTCCAATATGGTTCTTATAGATATAACATTTTATTATTTAATATATAAAATTATATTTATTCAACCCGTGCAATAAATGAGGTTTTTAAAAATATATTGTCTTATTATTTAGTATATAAAATTTATTTATTCAACCCGTGTATTACACGGGGTTATAACCTAGTTACATAATAAACAAACAAAATCCCACTCATATTATAAAAAATGGCATCGCTACGTTAAATTTAAACAATCTATGGGTATTAAATTAAGAAAATAAAATAAAAAACAGTAATAAAAAATAAAAACAATAAAGAAACCAGAAGCCGACATAATAGTAAATTAGTATTTTTGATAGATTTTGTTTAAATAAAGTCCAAACGACATTTTTATCATTATCTTTTAGGGTGTCCGGGGCGTACATCGGTGACCCCATCGGTGACCACCTTCCCCGATCGGGAACACCGCCGCCATCACCGCGGGGACCCGAATTGGGGAGTGGTTTCGGCCCTTCTTCCCCGCTTTGAAATGGCACAAGGTTTGATGAACGGTCCTTTAACGGTCGACTTTTAAAAAAAAAAAAATCACTTTTTAAACAAATATAAATAACCACACCCACTTCACTATTTTTTATACTCTCAAACCACACCCACTTCTTATTTTTTATACTCTCAAACCACACCCAATTCTTATTTTTTATACTCTCAAACAACACCCACTTCACTAAATGGATCCCAGGTTCCCGATTTTTCCTCCCCTACCCGACTTTCCCGACGATGAAGGTGAACCGTCAAACGATAGTAGATTAATTTTCTTCCAAAATCTCATCCAACAAGCGGAGCTACTAGACACGGCATCGTCTAGTAAAAAAAAAGTTGTCCCTCGAGATCGTGAGGGTGGCCACGAAACACTAATGGCCGATTATTTTGTAGAAAATCCAAAATTTAATGCCGGTATTTTTCGTCAGAGGTTTCGTATGTCCAAGTCTTTGTTCCTAAAAATTGTTAGTGACGTCGAAGCGTACGACGGGTGGTTTCAAGAGGGCTTGGACAGGAGAATGAAGAAAAGTTTCACGCCGTTGCAAAAGGTTACTTCTGCGATTAAACAACTTGCAACCGGTAACCCACCAGACGAAAACGACGAGTATTTAAAGATGTCTGAAAGGACCTCTCGTGAGTGCCTTGAATATTTCTGCCAGACGGTCTGTGCAATGTATGCCGGTGAATTCTTACGTAGACCAACGAGCCACGACGTTGCGCTATTGTATCAGGCTCATGAGGAGAGACATCACCTACCTGGTATGTTGGGTAGTCTGGATTGTACACACTTCGTCTGGAGAATGTGCCCCACAGAATTGCGTGGACAATATATGAGAGGCGATCATCAATACCCGACGGTTATGTTAGAGGCGGTGGCGTCTCAAGATTTGTGGATTTGGCATGCTTTTTGTGGCCCGGCGGGTGCACAAAACGACATCAACGTGCTCCAACAATCTCCGTTATTTATTACTCAACGAAACGGCGCCATATTGTCCTTTTCAGGTGAACGACCACTTATACAAACGCGGGTATTATCTTACTGATGGGATCTACCCTAGCTGGTTTGTGTTTGTGAAGTCTTTTCCATATCCTCACATCCCGAATGAAAAAAAGTTCAAGAGGCAACACGAGGCCGCAAGAAAAGATGTGGAACAGGCGTTTGGTGTCTTCGTTGAAACAGCTTATAGCGAGCTCATTGACGAAGACACGCATTGGAGACTAAAACACGATCTCGTTGAGCATCTCGGACGTTTAGATCTACCTCACCTTGAAGTGAGTTCCGACGACGAGTAGTTTGTTTTTATATTTTTCTAGTTTGAATGTAATTTTTATTTTTCTAGTTTGAATGTAATTTTTATTTTTCTAGGTTGTTTTTTTTTTAATTTAATGAAATGCCTTTTATTTAATTTTTATTTTTATTAATATTTTTTTAATTTATAAACATGCATAATTTTACAACAAATAAAAAAAAAAAAAAAAACCCAAGTCCCCTATTAGGGGAGTGCCGCCATCAAAATGGGGTGTTAGGGGAGTTTAAGAGGGGAGTTGACGTGGCACTATCTGATTCGTGGTGTGTAAGAGAGGGGACTCCCCTCTTAGGGGAGTGCCCCTCTCACCCTTAGGGTATCCGGGGCACCCATCGGGGACCCCTTCGGTGACCACTTTCCCCGATCGGGAACACCGCCGCCATCGGTGCGGGGACCCGATTCGGGGGGTGGTTTCGGCCCATGTCCACCGATTGAATTTTGCACGCATATTGATGAACGGTCTCATTTGAACGGTCGATTTAAAAAAAATAAAAATTCACTTTTTAAACAAATATAAATAACCACACCCACTTCACTATTTTTTATACTCTCAAACCACACCCACTTCTTATTTTTTATACTCTCAAACCACACCACACCCACTTCTTATTTTTTATACTCTCAAACAACACCCACTTCACTAAATGGATCCCAGGTTCCCGATTTTTCCTCCCCTACCCGACTTTCCCGACGATGAAGGTGAACCGTCAAACGATAGTAGCTTAATTTTCTTCCAAAATCTCATCCAACAAGCGGAGCTACTAGACACGGCATCGTCTAGTAAAAAAACAGTTGTCCCTCGAGATCGTCAGGGTGGCCACGAAACACTAATGGCCGATTATTTTGTAGAAAATCCAAAATTTAATGCCGATATTTTTCGTCAGAGGTTTCGTATGTCCAAGTCTTTGTTCCTAAAAATTGTTAGTGACGTCGAAGCGTACGACGAGTGGTTTCAAGAGGGCTTGGACAGGAGAATGAAGAAAAGTTTCACGCCGTTGCAAAAGGTTACTTCTGCGATTAAACAACTTGCAACCGGTAACCCACCAGACGAAAACGACGAGTATTTAAAGATGTCTGAAAGGACCTCTCGTGAGTGCCTTGAATATTTTTGCCAGACGGTTTGTGCAATGTATGCCGGTGAATTCTTACGTAGACCAACGAGCCACGACGTTGCGCTATTGTATCAGGCTCATGAGGAGAGACATCACCTACCTGGTATGTTGGGTAGTCTGGATTGTACACACTTCGTCTGGAGAATGTGCCCCACAGAATTGCGTGGACAATATATGAGAGGCGATCATCAATACCCGACGGTTATGTTAGAGGCGGTGGCGTCTCAAGATTTGTGGATTTGGCATGCTTTTTGTGGCCCGGCGGGTGCACAAAACGACATCAACGTGCTCCAACAATCTCCGTTATTTCTTACTCAACGAAACGGAACGGCGCCATATTGTCCATTTCAGGTGACCGACCACTTATACAAACGCGGGTATTATCTTACTGATGGGATCTACCCTAGCTGGTCCGTGTTTGTGAAGTCTTTTCCATATCCTCACATCCCGAATGAAAAAAAGTTCAAGAGGCAACACGAGGCCGCAAGAAAAGATGTGGAACAGGCGTTTGGTGTGTTAAAGGCGAAGTGGGGAATACTAAAGCGTCCAATGCGTTCCAAAACGGTGAAAAAGATAAGGTTACTCGTGTATACGTGCATTATTTTACATAACATGATTATAAAAGACGACGGAAGGGCGATAGCACCGGTACACATTCAAGATCCTCCAGTCGAACCCGTCTTCGCTGAAACAGCTTATAGCGAGCTCATTGACGAAGACACGCATTGGAGACTAAAACATGATCTCGTTGAGCATCTCGGACGTTTAGATCTACCTCACCTAAGTGAGTTCCGACGACGAGTAGTTTGTTTTTATATTTTTCTAGTTTGAATGTAATTTTTATTTTTCTAGTTTGAATGTAATTTTTATTTTTCTAGGTTGTTTTTTTTTTAATTTAATGAAATGTCTTTTATTTAATTTTTATTTTTATTAATATTTTTTTAATTTATAAACATGCATAAATAAAAATAAAAATAAAAAAAATAAAAAAAACCCAAGTCACCTATTAGGGGAGTGCCGCCATCAAAATGTGGTGTTAGGGGAGTTTAAGAGGGGAGTTGACGTGGCACTATCTGATTGGTGGTGTGTAAGAGAGGGGACTCACCTATTAGGTGAGTGCCCCTTGTACCCTTAGATTGGGCCACAAACTAAACACTAAAAAGTCTAACCATAAAATTAAGCGCACACTTTATCTCTTCGTGTTCATCTTCCTAACCTAAAAACAGCACCAGGCGGCAGTACTAATCTGCCGGAGATATACGTTATGGTCATCATACCTTCTAGTTTTCGTTTTCTTCCAAATAGGGTGATAATTGAAGGGTCAAAACATCAACAAAAGTCAACGTTAGATCTTGGTTCAGTAACAAATCTGATCGGTCGGAGGGTGGCCGGAGGGTCAACGGACCCTCTTGACCCCCTGTGGTTCCGCCACTGATTATAATTTTGATCATTCATTTAAAATCTTATGAAGTATAATAGTTTTTATTTAATAACCAGTGTCAAACCCTGCGTTGCGAGTGTGCGGGTCCAATGGAGGACCCATGATTTTTTTTTTCCAATGAGGTCCCATTGTTTCGGTGTTAAGATTTTTTCACAACCGAACGTTAGGATTTCCGGGTTGGTCGATATTCGGGTCGGGCCGGGACGAGGAAGTGTAAACAAAACTAAATCAAAATTCTGCATTCATATTTCATAGCTCATTAAATTCAAATATGATATTCAACTCTATTCAATTCAAGTATTCAAATATGAAATTCATATATTCAACAAAGTTATAAATCTAAAAAGAATAAAAAAGGTTACAAGTATTCAAATAAAAGTTAGTTGTCATTCTACGAATGAAAGAAACTGAGCTTAAGAAGACTAGAAGGCACCAAAGGTGAAGCCGTCAAGGCAGAGGTCTTTTGTTGTATTTTGAATTACGTTAGAGGGTGAAGGCAGCTGTTTGTTTAAAAATGTTTTTGGAATATAAAAAGGATAAAACCTGTTTAGGGGGAAATCGAACTTGTGACATTCCTCATTAAATACATGGAATCTACCACTGCACAAATTTTAACTTTGTTGCTATAGGGTCCATCTTATAATTTTTTTGGGGGTCCTTAGAAAAATTAAAATGTCATCTCTACATATATTTTTTAGAAAAGATTGGGGTCTGGGGACACCGGCCCACATTATGTGTGTTCGTCCCTATGGCGGTCGTAAAACCGTGTCAAGTATTAAACAAACGAACCAAGATCGATAAATCATAAAAAAAACGAATTTTTACTGTCACGTGATGTAAATACAAACGCAAACTTATACCGCAACTTGACCTAAACGTAAAAAAACTCGAATTTATACTGAAAAAAGTTTAACTTTAACCACAAAAGAAGCAAAACTTGAATAGTCAAAAGTTAAACATATCACATATAAACCATAAGGACCGGAAATGAATAAAAAAATACTTAATTGCAAAACAAAAACAACAAAAGACACAAAAAAAAAAAGAGAAAAAAGAGAGAAAGAGTGTCACTAACACCCTACCTAATTGTATATATACAATAATAATAAGTTAAAATTTAAAATTAAAGTTAAAGCATTTCACGAAGAACCAACTAGTTATAGGAGTGGCATTTCACCCCTAACCATAACTTATTCGTTAATTCTTCAACATCAGTTGTTCAGTCACCTTTACTTAATTTCATCCAAGCTTTCATCTTCAATATAAGTTGTTTAGTATTCAGACCTTTACAACAATAATATTTATAAAAGAAATCCATTGTGACCGTTAATGAAATTTTATATTCCATCACTGATTTTTTTATTGAAAAATAAAAATGAATTGTCAACTACTACAAAACACAAAGTCGGCCGCCGATACGGCAATAGGTCTGGCCATTTATTGGGCAAAATGGGCGGCACCTTCAATAGTGTCAGGCAGCTGTCTTCAATATAAGTTGTTTAGTATTCAGACCTTTACAACAATAATATTTATAAAAGAAATCCATTGTGACCGTTTATGAAATTTTATATTCCATCACTGATTTTTTTATTGAAAAATAAAAATGAATTGTCAACTACTACAAAACACAAAGTCGGCCGCCGATACGGCAATAGGTCTGGCCATTTATTGGGCAAAATGGGCGGCACCTTTAATAGTGTCAGACAGCTGTCTGGCACTCCCCTATTGGCCCAACAAATTTACGATTTTATCCCCCTTTAAAATTACGATTTTGCCATCAGTTAAAAAATATATTTTCGCCCCTGCTTAAAAATAAATTTGCGCTTATGCTCCCAGCTAAATATTTCAATTTTGCCCCGGTTAAAAATTACGATTTTGTCCCGTTTCAATTTACAGTTTTGCCATTAGGTTTTTTCCCTTAAAAATAAAATTTTCCCATCAGTTCAAAGCTATATTTTTACCCCCACTTAAAAATAAATTTACGCTTTCGCTCCCAGCAAAAAATTCCAATTTTGCCATCGGTTCAAAATTACGATTTTGCCCCGTATAAATTTATAGTTTTGCCATTAGTTTTTTTTCTCACAGCCAAGTTACGATTTTACCCTCAACTTAAATTTACATTTTCCCCATCGTTTTTCTTTGTTTTTCTGCTGACATTACAAGTTTGCCTCCAGTGTAAAATTACAGTCGTGCCGGCAAGTTCCTGACACTCCACCGTTGGTCCATTTAGTTTACAGTTTATCCCCGAATTAAAGTTATGATTTAGCATTCAGTTAAAAATTACGTTTTTCCCATCGTTTTAGTTTTTTTTACCAAAACTATAAAGGTTTTTTTGTTTTAATTGGTTTACTCGATTTAATTTTTTTTCGTGTCAAGGAGTTGCCTAACACTAGCTCATTAATCCTGAGAAATTACAGTTTTGCCCTGAGCCCAAAATTACGGTCTTATCATCGTTTTTTTTTCCTAGCAAAATTATAGTAGCTTTTTTTAATTGGTTGAGAATTATTCGGTTATCGCCCCGCAACGCGGGCGGGGCATCTACTAGTTATTATTCCATATATAACTTTGTAACTTTTTTGTGCATCATTACTTCCACAATGTGCTTTGAGTGTCTTTCAAAAAAAAGTTTATTTTTTACTTTTAACCCTAAGGTTTTTATCTTTTACAATTTTAACTCTACATAATTTGTTTTTTAACTTGAACTCAAAACTTTTCATTATTTGCAATTTAACTTTACAACTTTTGTCACTTATACTTTTCATCTTTCGCAAATTTTCGTTTTACGTATAGTTCTAAATTTTTCGAGTTAATACGACGCAACGTGCATGTGTGGTTCAACGTTTTTACCTCTATTTTTCCATGTTTGACAGGTTCGTCGCAACACGCATATCCTAGGTCGAGTCAGTGTTGGTGGTCGATGACGGTTGTGTGACATTAGTATTATTTGACACTGTTTTACGTCCCACCGTAACGCGGGGTGTGCTTTGGGGGGTCTTCAAAGAAAAAATGGTTATGCATATGGTTGTCGTAACGTTGGCTTTGGGGGTTTTCTAAAAAATAACTTTTTTTTACTTTTCACCCAAATGTATTTCATAAATTACTTTTAACTCAAAACTATTTGTTTTTTTTTTTTACTTTTAACCCAAAACTTTTTATCTTTTGCAATCTATCCTCATAACTTTTTTTACTTTCAAATTTGGTTCTTTATAGTTTTCATTTTCCGCAAATTTTTAGCTTTATGCTTGGTTCTAAATTTTGTGACTTAACACATCGCAACGTGCGTCTTTGGTTTAACGTTTTTACGTTTCGTTCTAAATTTTGCGAGTTAACACGACTCAACGTGCGTGTGTGGGTGAACGTTTTTACATCGTCTATTTTTCCCCGTTTGACAGCTTTAACATAACGCGCGGGTCCTAGATTGAATTAGTTATAACTAAAAAATCCCCGCCGCATTGCGGCGGGTCGGAATCCTAGTTAATACAAAAAATGAATGAATATGACTTAGGAATATAAAGTTTGGTGACACATTGAATAAAAAAATTCTAAGTCAGGACCAACACTTGAAAGGGGCCAAAAATTTAATTGAGAAAACTGGGCTTTTGGCATCCATCATGAGATGACCATCAAGTTCTCGTGAATCATCATTGTGTCACTTTAAGAAAAGACAAGTTGGTTTAATTATGATAACGGGTAACCACCAAAACAGTTAAATTATTATTGAAAAGGTGATGTCTGGTTAGTTATGTTCGGTAATGTTTGTTAATCAAATTTTTAAAAACTAAGTTTACTATCATAAATGTTGAGCAAATTTGTATATGCAAGTCAGATTCGAAAACTGGAATCACTAGTGTAGACCGAAACTGTTTGATGTTCGACGAAGTGAATTTTATTCAATCACAAATGGGTAGGGCTGAGTTTTGTATGGAAGTGGATTAATTGTGTGCCAAAAAAATTTAACACATTTATATGGAAAGCATGCATAGAAGAATAGAATCCCCACGCTTGTGGCTCTCATGAGAAGAAATGTAACTGTGGGAGAGACTTGTTGCCCGACGTGTGGAGAAGGGGAGGAGGACGGCGAACATCTTCTCACAACTTGTCGAGTAGCGATGGAAGTTTGGCACTTTGTAAGTCGGTGGTATAAGATTCCTTTTTCGGTGAAGGACTTGATAAATGCGCATGATAACACAACCATGGATAGAGAGATAAATTATGCACATGACAACACAACCATAGATAGAAAAGGAACAAAAGTGTCTTCAAGCGATTATAATACTTTTAATGAAAAATTGTTAGATTATAAACACTCCTCCCTTCTTCCTTCAAACAGATGCCACTAAAAATCTTTAGACGATCAACAAAAGCCTGATTATCTGGGTAAACCTAATGGCAAAAGACCACTCACGTCTTTGAACACAGACGATACTAGTGACCCGGCTCACGTACCACCATTCAGAGGAAACCCACTGCACGAAGACCCAATGAGGTAAAACCCCTTCCATAACCCAAAGCAATTTTGCTTTAAACGAGAATCAAATCCATAACGATTATAAGGCTAAACAATGTATAAAAGATGATTGACGACTTCAACCCAATATGACATTTCACATAGGAACACGTAGTCTTTTGGACTTAACTAGCAAAATAACAGTCTCTCTCCTTACATGTTTCGATTATGGATGAGCAAATCGTTCCCGGTACCTGTACCGAATTTACCGAACCGGGTAGTTTTTCGGTACTGACTTTTAGCATTTTAGGTACTGGTCCGATACCGGTATTTACATGTTTTTACCCTCAAATACCGGTACCGGTTCCCACTTTTGGGGATTTTTGGTATCGGTTCTTTCGATACCGGTACCGGTTCAGTACCAACGGCAGACGGTACCGAGCTCATCCCTAGTTTCGATGACCATAGACATATAGTATAGGAGTATGTGCCGTCTGGACCCCACCATGCAATATCCACGTGGGTGTCCATTAAGTAACGAAAGTATATAACTTTATATGTGCAGAACAAGACTTAAATAATGAAATGCACTAATGTTGTTTGGATGCGTGTAACGTTTACATGCACACCGACATGTGTCGACGTCTACGTACACATTTCTCGTATACTTTAAACCACGATACATCGTACGTTCCGATATGTGTGCTTGAAGATAACACAAAAACAATGGACGACAAATCAAACGGGTCGCTGAAATTGTGAAAGCAAACCAAACTTCACAAAAAAACCACGATCCCAAAACAAAGATTTCTAAAAATTTATCAAAGAGTTAATTGTCATTTACGTTTCTGTAGTTTATTCATTTAGCCATTTCAGGTCAAATTTCAAAATTGTATTATTTGTCTCTTTGAGATTCTCAAAACGTGCCATTCCAGTCTAAAACACTAACCCTAGTTAAAAAAATTCAGTTAGCTTAGGGTAAAATGGTCATTTTACATAGTGATTCGGAGTGGTTCAGAGGTTTTACATATTGTCTATCGTGCACCAACCTCCAACCCAGTGGCGAAGCTTGGAAAAAAAGTTCGGGGGGTCGGAAGGTAACGGACCTAAAAAAAATTTCTGTCACGTAGTTTCAAGGTGTATGTTTGGGTCAGACGTCGGTGATTCGATTCAGGTCGGATCGGGTCAAACATTAATATCAAATAAAAAACGTTCTCAAACATTAAAAAAGAAGTTATCATTTTATTCTTCCACATAACATAATCTAAAAACAAAAAAAGTTAACAAATCACCCTAAATTTCAAACTCTAATTTCTATCTAAATCAAATCACAATAAGATTAAACAAATAAAATTAGACATAGTTACAGAAGCTGAAGTTGAACAGTTCTGGAACATGCGTTCTCCCCCCCCCCCCCCCCCCCCTCTGCAATTTTGGCTTGTGGCTTCTGTTGTTCTGGTCGATATTCCAAAGTAAACGAATTTGTTTTTTTTTTTTTTGGATAGGGTGGTCTTTTAAGTTGGGCAATATAATGATTTGATTTGGGTTATATAATATACATTCTAGTATTCTACCAAATATAATGATTTGGGCTATAATATTTGGGCAAATTAAATATTTTATTTCAGCTATATAAAAAAAATAAAACTGGGGGTCGAAAACGTATATACCTATTTTTTTTTATAAAACCGAGGGGTCGAAAACGTATATACCTACAAAATCCTATACGAAACGTACATATATAACACTGCTGACCGAAAAGTTCGGGGGGTAGGGCGCCCCTCCCCGCCCCTTAAATCCTGCGCCCCCTGCTCCAACCCACTCCAAACTAGGGATGAGGGTGGTACCGTTACCGTACTGAATCGGTACCGGTACCGAAAATAACGGTACTGAAATTCGTCAAAACTGGGTACAGATACTGGTACTGAAATATTCGGTACGGTACAAGTTTGAAGGTAAAATTCGGTATTTTACCGGTATCGTACCGAACCGGTACCGATACTGAAAATGCCAAAAAGTGGGTATCGATACTGAAAAAATTTGGTACGGAAAATTCGGTACCGGTACCAAATGCTTATCCCTAATCCAAACCACTATGTAAAATGACCATTTTCCAGCTAATTGAGTTTTTTAAATAGCGTTAATTTTTTTGATTGACATGACACGTTTCGAGAATATTAGGAAAAAAAATATTAAGAAATTTGGCCACAAATAGAAACGTAGACAAAACTACAAGTGACACTATCAATCAGGAAAAAAAAATAGTACGAAATTTGGCCACAAATAGAAACGTAGAAAAAACTACAAGTGACACTATCAAACAATATCTCCATATTTACATTTCACCTACTCTTGAAATAACCATTGCACACTTTACACCCTTGTTATTCTTCCTTTATATACCTCATTACCCTCCACTCATCAGTCATCACCATCTTACACTTCCAAGCTAGTTTAACGTGTCTCTCTCTAGATGGAAACCCAGACAAAAGATGATTCTGCTTCCTCCCCCGCCAAGGACTACCATGATCCGCCATCGGTACCGTTGATGGACCCCCATGAGCTCACAAAATGGTCTTTTTATAGAGCATTGATAGCAGAGTTTATTGCTACACTTTTGTTTCTTTATATTACGGTGTTGACTGTTATTGGCTACAAGAGCACTACTGACCCTGCTGCGTTGAACGCTGACCCGTGCGGTGGTGTTGGTATTCTTGGTATTGCTTGGGCTTTTGGTGGCATGATCTTTGTGCTTGTTTACTGCACCGCTGGTATCTCTGGTGAGTTTTTATATTCTTCGGTTTCTTTACTAGTGTAGTGTGATAATGCAAAGGTGTTCATTGGGTAATACGTTAGCAATTTTTTTTAACTCAAAAAATAGGGACGAAACCCGAACCTGATGAGTAAATCTGATAAAAAAGTTGGGTTGGGTATTCGAGTATGGGATTGTGTATACATGGATAAGGTGTAAATTTCTTATTAATGTTTTTATTTTATTTTTCCTTTGTTTTTTGGTAACAAAAGATTTTACTAATTTATTAATTCAAAAAAAAATGTTTAGATTTTATATTTCTAATTTCAACTAATGTATAAATTATATAAACTTTAAATATAAAGAAATGTATTTGGTATAATTTTATGTTCCTAAATATATCCTATCGTAACAAAAATATCTAAGCAGAAAAAAAATGTATTTGAAAATGACAACAAATAATTTTTAACATTAAATATAAAGAAATTTATTTGGTATAATTTTATGTTCCTAAATATATCCTATCGTAACAAAAATATCTAAAGCAGAAATAAATGTATTTGAAAATGACAACAAATAATTTTTAACAATCCTGTATACTTGTTATCAGTGGGTGTATTCAAAACCCATAGGGTAACATATACTAATAGGGTGATGGTCATTTGACAAAGACAAAATCTTTAAACATCTAAGTTTTTGAGACGTGGTCTTAGGTTTAAGTACCATATACGGCAAAGATTAAAAGAAATCAGTAGTTCAACATAAAAAAAAGGGTAAATTACATTTTTCGTCATTTATGTTTGCACCAGATAGCAACGGATAATCTTTAACTTCAATAGTTACAGTCACAATCCTTTATTTGCAAAACCGGTTACACTCTACGTCTTTTAGTACTAACCAG
Source organism: Helianthus tuberosus (assembly GCA_030545235.1). Classification (NCBI taxonomy): domain Eukaryota; kingdom Viridiplantae; phylum Streptophyta; class Magnoliopsida; order Asterales; family Asteraceae; genus Helianthus; species Helianthus tuberosus. The sequence goes on from CM060371.1 coordinate 27,285,405, forward strand.
ATTAAAATTTTCAATAAAGTTTATTCACTTAAAGGTATTTTGGTCAATTCATGTTTTTATCTAAATGTTTAATAAATAAAACCAAAATAATTGCATATACATTTTATCTTCTCCAATTTTCTAACCCTAAAACCCTAACCACCACATCTTGCCACCACCACCTCATCCTGCCACCACCACCACCACCACATCCTGCTGCCACCACTCCGGCCACACCCACCACCCCTAAGCCTTTGCAAATCTGCAACCCAGTTGTTTCCTGAAGTCAAATACGCTAAAAGTGTAAAAACATAAAGGACGAAAAGTGTAACTATACTTGGCAAACGAAAGGTATTGAGCCGGGTATATGGTTATGAGATTTGAGATTTCTTGTACCTGTCTCATACCCGTCCCGTTACCATCTCTACTAAAATTACCCTTATAAAATAGAACTACACAAGGGTAAATAAGTAAGTATACAAACCGTTACTACAATCTACCGTTGGTAAAAATCTATGTATGTGCATTATGCAGGAGGTCACATTAACCCAGCGGTGACGTTTGGTCTATTCCTGGCTCGTAAAGTGTCATTGATCCGAGCCATTATGTACATGGTGGCTCAATGTTTAGGAGCCATTTGTGGTGTGGGCTTAGTCAAGGCTTTCAACAAAAGCCTTTACAACCGGTACGGTGGAGGAGCCAACGAAGTAGCCGATGGCTACTCCAAAGGTACTGGACTGGGTGCCGAAATCATCGGCACTTTCGTCCTCGTCTACACCGTCTTCTCCGCCACCGATCCCAAGAGGAGTGCCCGAGACTCGCATATTCCTGTACGGACACTACATTTTTTATTTGTTTGTAGATGCATTTTGATACTATAGTGGATATGAATGTGGGTTATGATTTTAGGTTTTGGCGCCTCTTCCGATTGGGTTCGCGGTGTTCATGGTGCACCTTGCCACTATTCCGATCACTGGAACCGGTATTAACCCTGCTCGGAGTCTTGGAGCCGCGGTCATCTACGGCAAGGAGAAAGCTTGGGATGATCAGGTCTAGTATGCATTACTTGTTTATTTATCTAATAAATTTAGAACATGAATTATAAATGAGTTTGTTAAAATAGTGTGTGAATTTTTTTTTACAAAATATCATTTGGCTTTTTTTAAGTTAAAACAAATTGTTTCAATCAACTAGAACATTACACATGGCACACCTTGCGATGTCACCACTACAAATTTTGATATGCCGCAACAGATTTCCATTTGGCGCAGAAGAAGTATCTGTTGTGCCAGTTGGAAATCTGCTGCTGGAGATGAAAACTTTGTATTGTATGGGAGATGGATATATATATATATTAAGTGAGCATTTAATATGATGTGACAATATTGAAATCTATCTCCTACGCAAGCATTGAATATGTCATAGCAAGATTGAGCGATATTTAATATGTCGTGACAATACATATTTACACACCCTATTGCCTATTTGGACACCCTTCAAGACGCCTCGTATAGACCTATACGAGGCGTATAGCCTTTTCCAATTTCCAAGAGAATCTCTGATTATGTCATATTTTGTCTTATTTGCCACGTATACGCCTCGTATAGGCCTATACTGGGCGTTTAGGAGAAAAAGACCATTTAGCCCCTGATTTAGGCCTATACTGGGGGTAAATTGGTCTTTTTTGCCTCTCTTATATGCCTAGTATAGGCCTATACTAGGCGTATATAAGGGGTTTTTTTTTTTTTTTTTTTAACAAACATTTTATACAATATTAATCGTTTTAGCAAACTTTTATACAAAAACTAGTTTTTTTATTTTAAATAATTAATATTAGGACCCCTCGTTGGTTTTTTTTTAGTTGAGTTGTTTTTTAAGAAAAGTTTTATTTTTTTATAAAAATATTTTACCGTTTTCAAGATCGGCCTTTAAAAATATTTGATCGTAGAAATATTACATTCGGTAAAATATTTTTATAAAAAAATAAACGTATAAAAAAAACCAACGAGGGGTCCTAATATTAATTATTTAAAATAAAAAACTTGTTTTTGTATAAAAGTTTGCTAAAACGATTAATATTGTTTAAAATGTTTGTTAAAAAAAAAAAAAAAAAAAAAAAAAAACCCTTCAAGACGCCCAGTATAGGCCTATACGAGGCGTATAAGGGGCAAAAGACCATTAAACCCCTGAATTAGGCCTATACTGGGGGCAAAACAGGGCTATAATGGTCTTTTGGACCCCTCGTATACGCCCAGTATAGCCCTATACTAGGCGTCTATTTTTATTTTTTTTTTGTTTTCTCTTTTTAATATTTAAAAAAAGAAAACAAAAAAAAATAATAATAGACGCCCAGTATAGGACTATACTGGGCCTATACGAGGGGTCCCAAAGACCATAATAACCCTGTTTTGCCCCCAGTATAGGCCTAATTCAGGGGTTTAATGGTTTTTTGCCCCTTATACGTCTCGTATAGGCCTATACTGGGCGTCTTGAAGGGTTTTTTTTTTTTTTTTCTCTTTTTAAATAACAATAACACTAATATTAACTATAAAAACTCATATTAATTATAATAAACTCATATTAATTATAAAAAACTCATATTAATTATAATAACACTAATATTAATTATAAAAAAAACTCATATTAATTATAATAACACTAATATTAACTATAAAAAACTCATATTAATTATAATAACACTAATATTAATTATACGATGCCTATACGAGACCTATACGAGACTTATACTATACTATACGATACGATACAACACGATAGGCTTATACAAGACCTATACGAGACTTATACTACACTATATTATACGATACGATGCGATGCGATACAACACGATACTATAGGATACGATACGATATGATACGATACAATACAATACGATATTAGACTATTGGATAAGATACAACACTCGTATAGGACTATAGGTGTGGTTTAGGTCCCGTTTAGGCCTATAGGCTTATACAAGACCTATATGGGACCTATACTAGACTTATACTATACACTATACGATACGATACAACACCCGTATACGTCGATAGGCCTATACAAGACCTATAAGGGACGTATACTACACTATATGATACGATAGTATCGTATTGTATTGTATTGTATCGTATAGTATGGTATCGTATAGGTCTATACGAGAGCTATACGAGACTTATACTACACTATACGATACAATACAATACGATACGATACTATAGGATATGATACAACGCCCGTATACGTCGATAGGCCTATACAAGACCTATAAGGGACCTATACGAGACCTATACTACACTATATGTTAAAAACAATGTAATATTTCTACGATCGAATATTTTTTAAAGGCCGATCTTGAAAACGGTAAAATATTTTTATAAAAAAATAAAACTTTTCTTAAAAAACAACTCAAATTACCCCACCAAAACACTCATTTTTTTACTCAAAAAACATCACCCTCAAAAAACAATCAAATTACCCTACCAAAACATCCATTTTTCAACTAAAAAAAACCAACGAGGGGGTCCTAATAATAATGATTTAAAATAAAAAAACTTGTTTTTGTATAAAAGTTTGCTAAAACGATTAATATTGTATAAAATGTTTGTTAAAAAAAAAAAAAAAAAAAAAAAAAAAAAAAAAAAACCCTTCAAGACGCACAGTATAGGCCTATACGAGGCATATAAGGGGCAAAGGGTCCTATACGAGGCCTATACGAAGGGTCCTATACGCCCAGTATAGGCCTATACGAGGCGTCTTGAAGGGGTCAAACCAGAAGTGACATGAGTCAGGCACTGATTTTGATGTAACCCTATACGCCTCGTATAGGCCTATACGAGGCCTATACGAGGCAAAGGGTGTCCAAATAGGCGCAGAGGGTGTCCAAATATCTCCACCCTTTACTATAGGAGCATTGAATATGTCGTGGCAAGATTGAAATCTGTCGTGTCGGGTCATTTGTCAAACACTACTTCTAGAAAATCACTGATATTTTGGTAAACTCATTGTTCAAGATGGGTTTTTCCATAAAATAAATTGGCAAATTGCATACAACCCTATTTATGTTGCATACCATTTTTAAACAATTTAATTAATTTTCTTCATATAAACATTTTATTTTGAATTTTAAAAGAATAATAATGTTGGGGATGAATCATAAGAAAACTAGTTTAAATGGGAAAACAAAAAAACTAACTAGAAAAGCCTAAAAAACATATCATTTTTTTTATAGAAAAGCCTAAACCACCCCCCCCCCCCCCCCCCCAAAAAAAAAAAAAAAAAAAAAAAGAATAACAATGTAGGGGATGGATCATGAGAAAACTAGTTTAAATGAGAAAACCAAAAAACTAACTAGAAAAGCCTAAAAAACATATCATTTTTTTTTATAGAAAAGCCTAAATCCCCCCACCCCCAAAAACCTAACCCCCCCTACCGAAAACCTAAAACTAAACCCGAAAAAAACCTAAACCCCCCATCCTCACCCCCAAAAACCTAAACCCCTCCCCCTCACACCCATAAACCTAATCCTAATCCTCTAAAAAAACCTAACCCTAAAAGCTAAACTAAACTCAAAAGCTAATTTTAAGCATGTAATACACATGTGTAGTACACATATTATACACATGTGCAGTACACATATTATACACATGTGCAGTACACGTTTTTTTTAATTTTTTATATATAAAAAATAGCGATTTTTTTATAAAAAATTGTAAAAAAAAAAGAAAATTTTGGTATTTTTTTAGACTTTTTTAGTTAGTTTTCTCATTTATTTATATGTAGTTTTCTTATAATTCTCTCCCTTTACTACAAGTTTATGATTCTGAAGTTGTGTTTTGTTTTGTTTTGGCAGTGGATATTCTGGGTGGGACCGTTGGTGGGTGCAACGATTGCAGCCTTCTACCACCAGTTTATATTGAGAGCTGGTGCAGTCAAAGCTTTTGCTTCATTCAGAAGCAGCACTCATGTTTGAGATTTTATTTCTCAATTGTTTGTATTAACTTACAAACACAAAATTTTAAGAATCTATGTTTGGATTTATGCTTTTGAGTTTTGCCCTGAAACCAATGTTTAGTGTTGTGTGGATGGAAGGGTTATGAGTGCAAGCCTATATGTATGTTGATTCTTTAAATATGTGATATAAATAACGGTCACTCGTTTTAGATTATATATAAAAAACGTGAATCAAATAAAAAATATTTTCGGGGTCACTTGAGTTTTACTTGATACTTGGATCAGTCTTACTAAATCTGTGTTTTAAGGTAGTTGTTTATTTGCACACCAAATATTGACATTATAAAGTTAAAGTATCTATAACTCACGGACCCTCTTCATGTTGACATTGCCTGGCAATGACATAAGGGACCATCCTCCTTTCTCCCTCCTTCCCTACGGACCACTCTACTTTCTCTCTCCTATCGTTTTCACAAAAACAACCAAGCTCCCTCACCAACCGCTCATAAAGACCTAATGGGAGCTCTACTTGTCTCAGCCCATGTTGAATGAAATGACACCCCAACCGGTTTGATCCAACTTTAACAATATTAGTTATACACAGTGGCGGATCTAGAACATCCTTATAGGGACAATGTTTCAAAAAAAGGGGTAACGAAATTAAGAAAACGTCAAGGGGTAGCAGGGGCTACCCCAATTAACAAGCTAGGTCCGCCCCTGATTATACATAATACTACTTGCATGAACTATGTAATAGTTTCCGTATGCAAATGGCTTTTTAAACATCAAAGCTAATTCTACTAGACATCTCCTAACCTTTTAATTGTGAGACACATTTTAATTTTCTAAAATGTCTCCTTGAGGATTACGAAAGATATACGTAATAGCTAAAGAACTTTTTATTAATATCTAGCCAGCGGCTAGCACCAAACATACATACACCAAAACTCGAAAAAAACTACAGCCAATAGTTCACCAAATCTAATGATCTAAAACACATCAAAACACTTCCATTGATCCCCGGTAACCGCCGACGCCTTTGCTCGATTCTTTATCCATAAAAAGCTCTTCGCCTTAATTTCTTCCAAGATTGTTGTTATCGACTTCGACGTTCCTGAAAAAATAAGCTTGTTTCGCGAACTCCATAGACACCAGATTGTGACTAAGCACACCGCATGGAAAGCCTTTTTCTTTTTTACCGAGCCATGGAACCGTTTGTGATCTTCGAGTATGTCTTTAAAACTAAAAGTCAGAAAATAAGGGGCCTTACACCATTGATAAACAAGCTGCCAAACCAATTGGGCCACTTCACAGGTGACGAAAATGTGATGCCTAGTGATTTTAAAATAATCATTTATGGACTTACGACGGATATGAAACCCAAATAGAACATAAGAGCAGGCCCAATTAGAATATGAAGGTGAAGCCTTCAATAGTGAGCTATTATTTTATTATTGTTTTATTTTATTTTATTTTACTTTATATACATACAAATAGCATGGAAGGGAATAGTGCCAGAAAGCTGGCTGACACTTCCTATTAGTCCAGCCAAATTATGATTTTACACCGTTTAAATTTAAAGTTTTGCCATTAGTTTTTTTCTCCTAGACAAATTACGATTTTGCCCCCAGTTCAAATTACAGTTTTGCCATCGCTTTTGTTATTTTCCTCTGTTAAATTACGTTTTTGCCCTAGGGTAAAATTACAGTCATGCCATCATTTTAATGTTTTTTTTACAAAACTATGGTAGTGTTTTGTTTTGTTTTGTTTTTTTGTTTTTGCAAAACTATGGTAGTGTTTTGTTTTAATTAGTTGAATCGGTGTAATTTTTATTCTTGTCAGGCGGCTGCCTTGCACACGTTCATTTGCCCTGAAAAATTATAATTTTTCCCTAGTTTAAATTATAGTTTTTCCATCGTTATAGTTTTTTTTAGAAAAAGTATGACAGTGTTTTGTTTTAAATGGTTGACTCGATGTAAATTTTTTTAGACCGTGTTATGAGTAGTATATACTGGTAACCAAAACACCGACGTACATCCTATGAGAGAGAAACATTCAACTTAGTGCCCTGCAACGCGGGCATGGGAAAATCTAGTTATATATTATATAAATTATAATAAAAGACTCCAAATAATGCCACATGACATTCTCTCCTTCTACCTCATAAATTTTATTTATATTTGTTTAATAAATTTCTTTTAATATTAACAAACTATAAATAAACAACATTTGTATGCAAATATGTGTGTACCTTATGCTGAGGGTGGTTTTCAAATTTTTTTTTTTTTATGTTTCATTTTTAACCCAAAGCTATTTGTTTTTCTACTTATAACACAAAAAGTTTTCATCTTCAACCTTACAGCTTTTGTACTTTAAACTTTGTTCCTCACACTTTTCATATTTCGCTGATTTTTCGTTTTAATTTTTGCGAGTTAACCCGGCGTAACGTGTATGTGTTTCAACGTTTTAACATTTCGTTTTACGCTTCATACTAGATTTTGCGAGTTAACACAGCTCAACGTGCGTGTGTGGTTCAACGTTTTTACGTCGTCTATCTTTTCTCTGTTTGACAGGTTCGTTACTGTCACAACCCCCGCCCCCTATCTGTCCCGGGAACGGGCATTCGTTTGTGGTGGTATCAGTTATTAATTTGGCAGCGGAAATTTCATCAGGACCGTAGTTAGGAAATATTTTATCAGAGTAAAACCACCTTATTTGATATTAATACTCACATGGGTAAAACCCAAGTTTCTTATTACAACATAGGGTTAAACCCTCTTTTATTAAGTTTAAAAGCATCGTATTTTAGATAACTTTTATAGCCACAGTTTTCCAAGCCGTCAGTGCTCTCGAGCTGGCTTTTTACTACTTGGCTTTCACATTGTGTTACCTGAAACACGTGTTTAAAAACATTTGTCAGTGGGAAATACTGGTGAGTGAATCTCAGTTTAATCAAGAAACATTTTATCAATTAAAACAGTATTGAGAGCGATCACATTGTTTATTTCTACACA